>OX465486.1:2500-22500 GCA_950022335.1 Eurois occulta | reverse complement strand
TCATGGTGTAGAGGGAGTCCTCGGTGCTCCTCTGTGGCATGAAACCAAACTGGCGAGTACTGAGCCGCGGGACGAGGTGCCACTTCAGCCGCGCTACTAGCAGCTTCTCTAGCGTTTTACCTAGGACTGGTAGGAGGCCGATCGGCCTGAACGACTTAGGGGTGGTGTAGGAATCCTTGCCGGGCTTTCGGAGGACTACCACCGTGGCTACTTTCCAGGCCCCAGGGAAGTGTCCGTGCTCCAGGCACTTGTTGGCCAGTGCAAGGAACGTCCCTGGGTCCCGGAATATCGCCTGTGCACAGATATCGGCTGTGAGACCGTCCGCCCCGGGTGCCTTCTTCGGGTTGAAGCTTTCCACCGCGGTTTTCAGCTCCAGAAGTGTAAACGGTGGGTCATGTTGTTCATCATGCGCCCACTCGTTTACACGACTGGCCGCTTCACGTATCCGACGGTGGTCAGCGTTCTCTCCCTCTTCTAGGTCTTCGGGGTAGAAGGTCTCGGCCAGCAGCAATGCCGATTCCTGTGCACTCAGTGGCACTCCATCCTTCACCAACGGCAAGTCCTCCTGTCTTTTGGCGGTCCGTCCTATGACCCTATAAATCCCCTCCCACATTCCCTCCCTATCCTGCTTCCCACAGAAGCCCTTCCATCCCTCTGTCTGCGCCCTTTTGGCTAGGGTCTCATAATTTGCTTTTGCTTGCAGGTACTCATCGACGACTTTTTGCCTCCGGACCGGTGCAGCGCATCGAATGCGGCGCCTCCGGGTATTCACCTCCGACATCAGATCAGCGAGCTCTTTGGACCACCACGGTATGGTAAGTGTTTCATTATTTTTGATTTTCAATAACTCTTCTTCACACGTTTGTTTTATGCTATCTATATATTTATTTACGTTAACTTCTAATTCTATTTTGTTATTGATTCTACTAATTTCTATGGAGTTTAATTTTGAGACAGCTTTTAATTGGGCCAATTTCGCATGAAATTGGCTCCAATTCGCTTTTCTAGTGTTGTAAATACGTGTGGTCCTATTAACATTGATGCCTTTTGATTTTTGTAGATTAATTTTGAAAACTATACCGTTATGGTCCGAGCTCGTGATACCTTCCTCGACCCGCCAGTCCTCCACCATGTCCAGCAGGTCCGTTGAGCATGCTGTTACATCAACGAAGCTGCTGTACAAGGTGTTTCCTCTGACGGTGTCGAAGGTCGGAGTGTTGCCGACGTTGAGTACCTGCATGCGCATTTCTTCAAGGGCTCCCGACATGTCCTCACCCTTGCTGTCGGTTACCAGGCTACCCCACCAGGTGCTCTTGGCGTTGGCGTCGCCGCCAATTATGATCCTAGTGGGGCCTACTTCCTCGCGAATCTGCAGGAGTTGCTCCAGGTATGGCTGTATGGGCTGGTCTGGTTCAAAGTAGAAGGAGACTACTGCGATTTCCCAGGCGCTGGTACGGATCCTCACCACCACGATGTTGTTGGTGGTGAGTTTCGGACACTGTGTGACGTCAAGGTCGTGGTCGAAGACGACTATTGCCGCCTTCACAGTTCCATCTCCTTGTTCAGCGCACTGGTAGACTCTCGCTCCCCGGTAGTCTCGCATCCTCTTAACCCCACCCACATACGGCTCCTGGAGCAGTGCGAACGCAACCCTCCGCTCACTAGCCACAATCATGAGCTCTTGGGTTGCTAAGTTCTTCCTCTGCAGATTCGCCTGGATTACCTGGTAACTCTTACGGGCACTCGGGTCTGTTCGGGAATCCCTGAATGAGTCCCTGCTACCTGATGCCGCTGGCTGGCCCTTAGCAGTACGCCACCGACAGCCGGGCCAATGCGTCCCACTTCACACGCATTGGACACTCGCTGTCGAAGGCGTTGTGCTCCGTTTTCCCCTGTTTCGCGGTCACACAATTCCTGCACTTTGGCGGTTCTGCAGCCAGCCGTGCGGGGCAGTCGACTCTCATGTGGGAGTCTCCACAATGTGTGCAAAGGTCTGCGGGTTCCGTGCACAGTTTACGGCCATGGCCGAAGCGCAAGCAGCGAGTGCACTGGATCAGTGGTGACTGATCCAGCACACGCACCCGCTGCAGGTCAATGTGCACTCGACCCGCATTTGTCAGCCGCTGCCACACAGAAGGGGACACCTGCATGATGATGTGAGACATGTGGGTGTTCCTCGTCCTGCGACGGTACTTCACCCCCATCCTCACATCATCCGCAGGCAAGTCCCCAATCAGGTGGGTGTTTTGGCGCTTCAGCGCTTCTGTGACCTCCACATCGGAGTGACAGGAGAGGACGTCCTTCAAGATGACGAGCGGATCCTTGTTTTGGACCTCTTCCACCATGAGGTTTCCGGCCTTCTTTATCCTCTCCGTCACTCGAGTCAATTCCTCCCTGGTCCTGAAACCGACCACCACCTTCTGGTCCCTCACTCTCCGCAGCCTCTCCACCCTGGTACCCTCGTTCCTGGCATCTACTGCCGTCCTTAGCTTCTCAATTACCTCTCCCCCGGTGTCCTTGTCATCGACCGATGACACGACCACCGAGTGAAGAGGCTTTTGGATGTGCTGCTTTGGGACGGCGGCCATCTCGGCAAACGAGGGTCCCTGGCCTGCGACAAAGCGAGGTGCCTGTTGGAGGTGCTCCGACAGAGCCCGTGTGTGCAGCTGGCATTCCTCCAGCGCCTTTTTGTGCTGCTGGAGGTTCTCCGTGAGCTGCTTCATGAGCTCTGTCGTTGCGCCCGAGGGGTTAGGTTAGGTTAGGTTAGGTTAGGTTAGGTTAGGTTAGGTTAGGTTAGGTTAGGTTAGGTTAGGTTAGGTTAGGTTAGGTTAGGTTAGGTTAGGTTAGGTTAGGTTAGGTTAGGTTAGGTTAGGTTAGGTTAGGTTAGGTTAGGTTAGGTTAGGTTAGGTTAGGTTAGGTTAGGTTAGGTTAGGTTAGGTTAGGTTAGGTTAGGTTAGGTTAGGTTAGGTTAGGTTAGGTTAGGTTAGGTTAGGTTAGGTTAGGTTAGGTTAGGTTAGGTTAGGTTAGGTTAGGTTAGGTTAGGTTAGGTTAGGTTAGGTTAGGTTAGGTTAGGTTAGGTTAGGTTAGGTTAGGTTTTTTTTTTTTTTTTTTTTTTTTTTTTTTTTTTTTTTTTTTTTTTTAAAACTACTACCTCCAACATAATCGGAGCCTGTGCTAGGCTAGTCTACTCATTCATACCAGTTCTCGCTTTTATTCCTCTCGCACTTTTATTCTGCATACTTTGTCTTTCTTTCATTCATTCCTCTTTCTGTCTTTAAAGGGAGGGATGCCCTTCTACTTATTGACTATTCTTTTCTTTAACTTTATTTGTTCTTTTTATTTCAGGGATAACACATACACTTGCTTTTATTTATTTTTACAATTATTGTTAACCTTACTTATATATACTTCTTAACTACTACATGTGCTTTCCTATAGTTACACAGCTTTCTTATTTATTTATTCTTACTTCTAGTAACGTTGACATTGGGTCTTCTTATTCCTACTATTTTCATTTCTTATGACATCTTTTACTTGGGATTTCTTATTTCTATTTCTTAATGCTAATACATTTATGGGTATACAATTATTACAACTATTTTAATCTCTACTCTTATTCCTAGTTACATATTCGGGACTTCTTCTTATTTCTATTTCTTACTGCTAATACATTTGTGGGATTACCAATTATTCAGCCATCTTATGCTTATGTATTTATATAATTAACATGACTCTTACGATTACTTAATCCTAGTTCTATCTATGGGCAAATTAGATATTGGTCATTCGTTTGTGTTACTACTTAAAAATTTAATCTTCCACGTCTATAATGCTTAACACTAATATTGTACATAATATTGTGTAAACATTGTTTCTTATGCAGTTTTATTTCTCTTTATTACTCTTTCACATATCTTTACACAAAATTCTAGAAAAACCTCTCTTTTTCTTCCCGCCACAATTTGCCACACAGTATCGGCATCAATTTTGGTGTCGAGTACGTGCTCGGCCTCAATTCTATCTTTGTCAAAGACGGGACACTCGAATAATATATGTGGCACCGTTTCAGCGATATCAGGGTCACAGATGCACGCTGGGCTCCCCTTACACTTGAAGCGGTTCAAGTATTCGGAGAACCCACCGTGCCCCGTCATAATTTGTGTGGTGACGCTGTTAACTTTGCACTGCCTGATTATCCTGTACGCCGCCACCGCATCCGGGAAAAATAGCTTGGTCCCAGAAGCAGTGTCTCCGGATCTGTATCTCTGGTTCCACTCGTCAAGCGTTGCCATCCGTATGCATCGCTTGACGTACGAAACCGGACACAGGTCGTAGTCAGGCTTTCGTTTGGAACCTTCAGCAGCTCTTTTGGCTAGTTCATCAGCCCTCTCATTCCCCTCCAACCCGGCATGAGCTTTTATCCAAAACAGGGTCACCGCCTTGTTTTGGAGTGACAGGGACCTAAGGTTTGCCCTAGTTTCCACTGCCAGAGGATGGTGTCGGTTGTGGTTTAGAATGGTTTGGAGGGCTGCCATGGAGTCACTGAAGATTCCAAACGATTGCGCACTGTGCTTCAGGATCTCCCTGGTAGCGACGCATATCGCCAGAAGCTCAGCCTGGTAAACAGTGGAGTAGTGTGGGAGAGCAAGCTTGAGCGCTTTGGTTTCGGCGTCACTGTTCCACATGGACAGTGCCGCTCCAACCTTGCCCCCAATCTTGCTCCCGTCCGTGAAGATACGAACTTCAAGTTCGTTCTGTGCATTAAGTTGCTCTTGATTTACCAGGCTTACGAGCTCTAGCTCAGCGCGCTCCGCAGGGTGTGGGGCCTCCATTGCCGAGGCGGACTGCTCGACCCTCCTGTCGCCAAGTGCTGGCTGAGGCACCCCCCTCCTGGCCTCGTATAACGATGCCGCTTCGCGGACACGGAGGTCGAGGGGTAGTATTCCAGCCAGCACCAGCGCGGAGTTTAGAGAGACCGTCCGGTAACCCTTGCACAGTTTTTGTGCAATGCCGCGCTGAACTGCTCCCAGCTGCTTTCTGATGCCCAGTTTCCCAACAGCCGGGGCCCATACGCTGGCAGCGTACAGGATAACTGGTTCCACGGTAGCCACATATATTATCCGAATGACTTCGGGGTGAAGTCCCCAGCTGGTCTTTGCAGCCCTGGTTAGCTGCTTATGGATACCCATGGCCTTACGGCAGACGTTTGCGACGTGTGCGTTAAACGTGAGCTGTTTGTCGATGGTGACACCCAGGATTTTGATCTCGTTGGACATGGCAATGTCGATCCCGCCCATGCTCAGGCGTGGGGTGTCGTACTTCAATTTGCGCGTAATAACCATTGCGTTGGTTTTATTAGGCGCAAATTTTAGTTTGTTTTGTACTCCCCACGTCCGAACATGTTCGAGAGCGGCATTGGCACGTCCCTCGATCTCCAACGCTGTGTCACCATCGAAAACCAGCACCACGTCGTCCGCAAACGCCTGGCAATAGGTCTCCGCAGCCTCCAGACTCTTAAGAAGTGGGTCCAGTAGAACATTCCAGAAAATTGGACCTCCTATTGATCCCTGGACACAGCCCTTGCTTGTGGCCTTGCCGTACTCCTCCCCTGCGTATCTAACCCTAACCCTTCGATCCTCGAGATAGCTGTCGATGACCCTCCTCAAGCCAACTGGACACTGTTCCTCAGCCAGACGGACCCTTATAGCTGGCCACCAGGCGCTGTCGAAGGCTCCCTCTATGTCCAATGATACTAGTACTACTATTTTCTTTTGTTTCAGCTTGCCGCGTATATGTTGCATTAGTGCATAGAGGGAGTCCTCGGTGCTCCTCTGGGGCATGAATCCGTACTGGCGAGTACTCATCCTCGGAATTAGATGAAACTTGAGGCGGGCCACCAACATCTTCTCGTATATTTTCCCTAGTATAGGTAGTAGGCCTATCGGCCTATACGCCTTGGGGGTGCTATAATCGGTTTTCCCCGGTTTTTTCAAGACGATGACAGTGGCTTCCTTCCAAGCCTCAGGGAAGAGGTAACACCTGAGGCAGCCATTCAAGAGAGCCAGGACCACCTCGGGAGCAACTCCAATGGCCTGGCAGCAAATATCGGCTGTGAAGCCGTCCGCTCCAGGAGCTTTTTTGGGGTTGAATGACGCGCACGATGCCTTCAGTTCAGCCATCGTGAATGGTGGATCGCAAGAATTATCTTGTCCTCCAGCATTCACGATGTCTGCTTTTTCCCTGATAAGGCGGTGGTAGGAGCTGTCACTGCCCGAGTGGTCTTCGGGATAAAATGTGGACGCCAGTAGTTCGACTGAACCTTTGGCGTCCAGCACTTCCCCGTCCCTCGCCAGTGGCTGATCCTCTTCCCTTCCCCTGGTCCTTCCAATCACCCGGTAAATCCCCTCCCAAACCCCCTCTCTATCCTGTTTTGTGCAGAAGTTCTTCCAGCTCTCGATTTCATCCTTGCCTGCCTCAATCTCATACTCAACTTTTAGTTTCAGGTACTCGTCGACGACCTTCGATCTTCGGGCCGGTGCAGCACTCCTGACTCTGCGTTTCCTAGTGGCGACCTCTCTCTTCATCCTCTCGAGTTTCTCGGACCACCACGGCAAGGTAAACACTTCACTGCTCTTCTTTAGAGGCATAGATGAAGTGCATGCATCTGTTATGATAGTGGTATATTTGTTCACTATTGCGTTTAACTGGTTAACTGAATTTAAATTATCTATTTCTACTTTATTTATTCTATTCTCCTGCATTAATTGGCCGAGTTTCTCACGAAACTCGGGCCAATTTGCTTTTTTGGTATTAAAAACTCTCGTGGTTCTATTTATTTTGATGCCTTTTGACCTTACTAATTTTATATTGAAAACAATGCCGTTGTGGTCCGAGCTCGTCAGACCCTCGTCTACCCTCCAGTCGTCCACCAGGTCCAGGATATCTGTGGAGCATGCTGTGATGTCCACATGGCTGCAATAGCGGATCCCTCCTCTAGTCGTGTCGAAGGTCGGAATTTCCCCTGTGTTGAGTATGTTGAGGCTCAGCTCATCGAGAGCTCCGGAAACCTCTTCACCCCTGCGATCGATATACAGGCTTCCCCACCAGGTACTTTTCGCGTTTGCATCTCCTCCAATGATCCACATTCTGGAGCCCACCTCTTCCTCAACAAGTTTGAGGTGCTCGAGGTAGGGTCCAACTGGTTGGTCCGGCTCAAAGTAAAAGGAGACCAGCGTGATCTTCCAGGCACTGGTTTGGATCCCCACCACGGTGATATTGTTCGTGGTGAGTTTCGGGTATTGCTTGACCACAAGGTCTTGATCAAAAACCGCTATTGCGGCCTTAACAATCCCATCTCCTACGCCAGTGCTCTGGAAGATCCGAACACCCCTGTGGTTCCTCATAACCTTTGAGCCGCCCACGTATGGTTCTTGGAGGAGAGCAACGGCGACTCCGCGCTTTGCAGCTTCCATGAGAAGCTCGTTTGTCGCCAGTCTTTTCCTCTGGAGGTTAGCCTGTATTAGCCTATACGGGTTTGGGTTGCCCTGGGTGCCCTTAGCAATAAGCCACGGTTGACCTTGCTATCTCATCCCATTTTCGTCGTGTCGGGCACTCAGCGTTAAAAGCGTTGTGGCCAACGTCCCCGAGCTTGGCTCTTGCGCAGTTTTGACATTTGGGCGGCTCACCGGCCAGAAAATCAGCACATTCCGACCTCATATGTGGGCCGCCACAGTGGCTGCACAAGTCGGCCGGTTCTTTGCAGAAGCGTTTCCCATGCCCGTAGCCCAGACAGCGCGTACATTGAACTAATGGGGTTTGATCTTCAACCCTTACGCGCTGAAGGTCCACGTGCATGTACCCGACTTCTGTTGCCCGTCTCCAGATAGCAGGGGAGACGCTGACCACAATGTGGCTCGTATGTGGGTTCCGGGTTCGTCTCCGAAACTTAACCACCACCCTGTCCTCCTCTTTGTCGAGGTTGTGGAAAACGTCCCTATTCTGATTCCTCAGAGCTTTAAGGACGTCCTCGTCAGAGTTAATAGAGAGGACGCTCCTGAGGATCAGCAACGGGTCCTTGTTCCTCACCTCCTCGACATTGAGGTCCTGCCTTTCTTTTTCCAACTTGTTCCTAATTTTCTCCCTCTCCTCCGTGGTCCGAAATCCCATTATAATTTTTCTATCCTTCGCCTTTCTTACCCTTTCCACCTTTACCCATCCCTCCTTCGCATCGACCGCCCCGCGAACCTTGTTGAGGACTTCGTCCCCCGTTTCCGTGTCGTCCTTGGAGGTGACAACGATCGAGTGCAGCGTACTCCGCACTGGATTCGCCTTCCCACTATGGATCGTTGTCACACTCGCGTAGGTCTTGGCGGGGCCGGTCTCAAGCATTTCTTTATGCTGCTCGATAGCTAGCCTCAGCTCCTCCATCTTCTTATTGTTGTTTTCTAGCAACACTGAGTGGTCCTTCATCTGAGTTGCTAGCGTGTCTCTGTCGGAAGGCAGGCCCAAGGAAAAGGTGGCGTCGGAGGCAGCTACCTCTTGCCCCCCTTCCGACCCCTTGGTCCTAATGGCTTTTTCGGCCTCCTTCACTAGATGGAGCAGCCGATCCAGCGCCTCGACTATGCCGTTTTTAATTTCAGTTTTGGTGTTTCTTGACGAATTCAGCAAAAGTTTGGCTTTGTGAAGGCAAGCCCTAGCCTCTGCCGATCGGTCCGCATAATGTGGTTTTTGCGGCGAAACCTCTATCAGTTTTGGCCGCATTGAAAGAGTTTTACTCTCCTGCGACTGCGGAGGTTTATGCGTCGGCTTTGCAGGGCCAGCCTGTGCCGTCTTGGTTATGGGGGGTGTTGAGGCCGTGCTGGAAGGCTTGGCAGCTTCCCATTCCCCAACGCTGCGTCTTACGTTTGGAGGTGATGTCGACTGTTTTTGCGGTGATTTCTCATCCTCAGTCACCTTCTTTAAAGGGGTCCTAATTCCCATCATTTTTGGAGGTAGGTACGCGTCAAATATATAATAGTCTAAAATAAAAAAAAAAAGTGTAAAAGTGTATATAAAAAGAAACAAAAATGCACTCGAGATCGTAAAAATCTGAGTGTGTTATTTAAAAAGAAAAAAGTGCTTTCTCTATATGTAGAGTAGCGTGGTCAGCCCTTTGTTCAATAGAACGGTCAAAACAATACACGTGAAAGAAAAAATTTTCTTCCTAGAGTCGAGTACCGTCGAGGTAGAGTCAAATTAGAACGAGACTCTATGTAGAGTCGTTTTTCCACTGCCAGTAGATAGCTCTCCTCGAGCCCTTTCAAACGACCCCAAACTCGGATCGGTTCCACCAAGGGGTTCCGGAGATAACCCAACTTAAAGATTTTGGTTTTTTGCCAAGATGGCGGCCGAAATGTGGTTACAGGTGGATATCTCCGGAACCAGCGGTCCAAAGACCCTGGTGTTTGGGCTTTTCGCACTTGGCTCGACGAGACCCGTCCACTGGCGCGGTTTTCAGGCTGAAAAATGTTGACACCTGGAATTTGCCTGAAAGGTGCCCGCGTCTAGAGACTACGGCCAGCTGATATACTCGGTGAAAATCCGAGCTCTCTACGACTCTCCGTTCAGGAGTTACGCTAGTCGAAAGATTGAACAAAATGGCCGCAGACCTGTCAAAGTCAATCTTTCACAGCGGATAACTTCCTTTGGGAAAGCCGTAGACCCACCGAGTTTGGGCTCTCCACACTCGGCCTGTGCTCAGCTATTCGCTGAAACCACCTTCAGGAGCCCGGAAATTTTCAGCGTCAAACTGCCTGAAAATGTAGGGTAAGAAAGGCAATGAGCCCTTGAGTACACAATTGAAAACCGCAACTTCCCACGACCAACGGTTCAGAAGTTATTGCAGTTTGAAACGAAGCAAGATGGCCGCCGAGCTGTCAAAAGTCAAGTAAGAATGCCCGTAACTTCAGAACCCCTCGTCGTAGGAAGTCAGGGTTTTGGGTGTACAACTCAGCGTCACCTCGGGTATCTCCTGAAAGTGTTTTCAGCGACAAAATATTTAGTCACCTGAAACGTCCTGAAAACCTACTTTCCTTAAAATTTATACTAAGCTACAGGTAGAACTGAAAATCCGAGATCAATCGGCCCAGCGGTTCCCAAGATATCGCTCTTTGAAATCTATAACCAAAAAACCAAGATGGCGGAATTTTGTCAAAACTTCCAATTTTGAAGATATACAGCCCGTGTTTGGGCTTAAATGGGTCACAATGGACTTATTGGACCCAGTCTCAGTGTCAAAAATATTAATTTCCTATTAAATTTAAAGTAAATGCCAAAAAACAGTAAAAATTCGATATCTTTGGTTCCACCTGACGAAAAATTCCGGAAAAAATGTCAAAAAATAGTACAAATAAAGCTCTACAAGATACAAAAAACAATAATAATAAAAACAGACAAATAACTCGAAAAATTTTTGAAAATGTGATTTTCTTATAAATTACCCTATAATTTTAAAAATATACAACCTAAAAATCTAGAACTTAAAATATATATTCTACTAACTAGCGCGCCAAGGGCTGCTGTGGAAAATCTTGGATTTTCTTGTTATTACCGGAGTTATTTTGTTCTGAATTTTGACTTTTCAATTACTTCTTAAAAATCGGGTAATGTAGGTAGAATGAAAATTTTTGCAGTTACCGTCTATAACTTCAGAGGTGATTGCGGCTGCAAAGTTTCAGGCGTCTGGCTCCTTGATTTCGGGTTTTCAGTGACACGTGGTTTTCGAGTTTTTCGATGTATCTCCTGAAACTCTGGGTTTTTCAGGCCTCTGGCTGGTCGAGGTGGTGAGCGGGGCTGCTGCCCTTCCCTTTCTTCAACAAAAAGGTAGGGTCGTCGATCTCAATCTCGTAGCGTTTGCAGTTGAAGTCTTTTCTTCAACGTTTAACCTCAAAAAATTGAGGTTTTTCAGCAACCGGCGAAACAGCACTGAAATCCTGGTTAACACTTTCACATAGGCGTATAGGTTGCACTAAGCCCCACACGTGGACACCAAATTCGTTGAGATCGGTCAACTTTTTCCCACTTTTTCGAATTTTTAACTACGGAGCGCCTTTAAAAACGATCCGACCGCCACGGAGGTTGGGGGGATACTGGGTTAGGTTAGGTTAGGTTAGGTTAGGTTAGGTTTCCGGGCAGAGGAGGACCGCCTGTACGCCTCTTACCGAGAGGCTACGGCGGCCCTCAAGTCTGCAATGGGCGCTGCGCAGGACTCGGCGAGGGCCGAGATGCTGGAGGGTCTCGACAGGGACCCCTATGGGAGACCATATAAGGCGGCGCGAAACCAGCTCCGCCCCTATGGTCCCCCACTGTCGGAGACCCTCGAGCCGGCATTGTTGGATGGGGTGGTCCGGTCCCTGTTTCCACGCAGGACCGACTTCGCCCCTCCAACAATGGATCCCCCGCAAGGGGCGACTCCACCGGAGGTGGAGGTGCCCCCGGTCACGGCGGCGGAATTCTACGCGGGGGTATTGAGCCTCCGCGCGAAGAAGACCGCCCCCGGTCCGGACGGCGTCCCTGCACGGGTGGTGGCGATTGCCGCCTCCCAAATGGAGGACAGGTTTCGGGACCTCTTCAGCGCGTGTTTTACGGCTGGGAGGTTCCCGAAACTCTGGAAGGAGGGGCAATTGTGCCTCCTCCGGAAGGAGGGACGCCCGGTGGACTCCCCCTCGGCATACCGGCCCATCGTTTTGCTCGATGAGGTCGGTAAATTGTTCGAGGGGATTGTCGCCGGGAGGCTGGATAGCCATTTGCGGGGGATCGGCCCGGATCTGTCGGACGCCCAGTACGGTTTCCGTCGTGGGCGTTCGACGATCGACGCGCTGGCCCTTCTGAAGGGCCAGGTGAAGGAGGCGGTGGAGGCGGGGGACGGGGTGCTGGCGGTGTCATTCGACATTGCCAACGCCTTCAACTCCGTCCCCCACTCGACGATATTGGAGGCGCTCCGGTATCACGGAGTGCCCCAATATCTGCGGAGCCTCCTGGCCGACTACTTGGAGGACCGCGAGGTCCTCCTCGTGGATAAGTCGGCCACCGTGAGGCGGTACGGCGCAGAGTCCGGTGTTCCACAGGGATCGGTCCTGGGGCCCCCCTTGTGGAACATCGGATTCGACTGGCTCCTGCGGGGAGTCCTCCTCCCGGGCACGAGTGTCATCTGCTACGCGGATGACACTCTGCTCACTGCACGGGGGAGGAACTTTGCCGACGCGGCCATTCTGGCCTCGGCTGGCGGATCCTTGGTGGCAGAAAGGATCCGCCGCCTGGGATTGAGGGTGGCGCTGCACAAAACGGAGGCCGTGTTCTTTCGCGGTCCCCGGCAGCGCTGCCCTGCCGACGCCCACATCGTCGTGGAGGGCGTCCGCATAGAGGTCCAGCCTCAGATGAAATATCTGGGGCTGGTGCTGGACGACAGGTGGCGCTTCGGCCCGCATTTCAGCGGGCTGTCGACGCGCCTGTTGAAGGCCGCGGACGCCCTCTCATGGCTCCTCCCAAACCTGGGGGGGCCCAAGGCAAAATGCCGGCGCCTCTATGCCGGCATTTTGCGGAGCATGGCCCTTTACGGGGCCCCCATCTGGGCGGACTCCCTCCACAGGAGGGAGAATGCTACCGCCATCCGCAGGCCCCAGCGGGCCATTGCACAGCGGGTGGCGAGGGCTTACCGCTCGGTGGGCTTTTCGGCGGCGTGCGCTCTGGCCGGCACCCCGCCTTGGGAGTTGGAGGCATGGGTGCTCGCCAGAGTGTACGAGTGGACGGCGCGCCGAAAGGCGCTCGGGGAGCGCCCCATGGGCGAAGAGCGGGAGGCGGTGCGGCGAGAGGCGAGGGACGCCATCGTCCTCCATTGGTCGGAGGACCTCGCCAACGCCGCCTTTGGCCGCCGGACGTTGGACGCGCTCGGTCCGGCCCTGCGGGGCTGGCTCGAGCGGTCCCACGGTTTCCTCTCTTTCCGTCTGGTGCAGGTGTTATCCGGGCATGGTTGTTTCGGATCGTACCTGCACCGGATCGGGAGGGAGGAAACCCCGGCATGCCACGACTGCGGCGCAGCGGAGGACACGGCGCAGCACACCCTCGAGGTGTGCCCGGCGTGGTCCGAGCTGCGCCGCGGTCTGACCGCGGTGGTCGGACCGGACCTCTCGCTTCCCGGCGTGGTCGACGCCATGCTGGGGAGCGAGGAGGCCTGGTCAGCGGTAGCCTCCTTTTGCGAGGAGGTCATCTCGCAAAAGGAGGAGGCGGAGCGGGCACGGGAGGACGATCCTCTCGCTGCGCCGCTCCGCAGACGAAGAAGGGGGAGAAGGCGTCGTGCCCTCCCTCCTCATGGTGACGGGCGGGCGACAGGCACGGGGGTGCCTTCGCCCGCATTGCACCCGTCACCTTCGTCGGTCATTCCCGACCCCCCGCACCCGTGAGGGTGTGAGGGGTCTGCCTTTCAATCGTCGGCGGAGGACTGGAAGTAAAGGCTTTGCCGGTTTCCCAGTCCCCCGCCACTGTGACGAAGCGGGAATGCGCTGGGTCGTTTTAGTGGGTATACCGGGTCCGCCCGGGGAGTCCCACATACCCCTCCTGTCCCCCGACGGGAGGGTATGCGTAATGCATTTTTTCCCAGCGTCAACAAAAAAAAAAAAAAAAAAAAAAAAAAAAAAAAAAAAGGTTAGGTTAGGTTAGGTTAGGTTAGGTTAGGTTAGGTTAGGTTAGGTTAGGTTAGGTTAGGTTAGGTTAGGTTAGGTTAGGTTAGGTTAGGTTAGGTTAGGTTAGGTTAGGTTAGGTTAGGTTAGGTTAGGTTAGGTTAGGTTAGGTTAGGTTAGGTTAGGTTAGGTTAGGTTAGGTTAGGTTAGGTTAGGTTAGGTTAGGTTAGGTTAGGTTAGGTTAGGTTAGGTTAGGTTAGGTTAGGTTAGGTTAGGTTAGGTTAGGTTAGGTTAGGTTAGGTTAGGTTAGGTTAGGTTAGGTTAGGTTAGGTTAGGTTAGGTTAGGTTAGGTTAGGTTAGGTTAGGTTAGGTTAGGTTAGGTTAGGTTAGGTTAGGTTAGGTTAGGTTAGGTTAGGTTAGGTTAGGTTAGGTTAGGTTAGGTTAGGTTAGGTTAGGTTAGGTTAGGTTAGGTTAGGTTAGGTTAGGTTAGGTTAGGTTAGGTTAGGTTAGGTTAGGTTAGGTTAGGTTAGGTTAGGTTAGGTTAGGTTAGGTTAGGTTAGGTTAGGTTAGGTTAGGTTAGGTTAGGTTAGGTTAGGTTAGGTTAGGTTAGGTTAGGTTAGGTTAGGTTAGGTTAGGTTAGGTTAGGTTAGGTTAGGTTAGGTTAGGTTAGGTTAGGTTAGGTTAGGTTAGGTTAGGTTAGGTTAGGTTAGGTTAGGTTAGGTTAGGTTAGGTTAGGTTAGGTTAGGTTAGGTTAGGTTAGGTTAGGTTAGGTTAGGTTAGGTTAGGTTAGGTTAGGTTAGGTTAGGTTAGGTTAGGTTAGGTTAGGTTAGGTTAGGTTAGGTTAGGTTAGGTTAGGTTAGGTTAGGTTAGGTTAGGTTAGGTTAGGTTAGGTTAGGTTAGGTTAGGTTAGGTTAGGTTAGGTTAGGTTAGGTTAGGTTAGGTTAGGTTAGGTTAGGTTAGGTTAGGTTAGGTTAGGTTAGGTTAGGTTAGGTTAGGTTAGGTTAGGTTAGGTTAGGTTAGGTTAGGTTAGGTTAGGTTAGGTTAGGTTAGGTTAGGTTAGGTTAGGTTAGGTTAGGTTAGGTTAGGTTAGGTTAGGTTAGGTTAGGTTAGGTTAGGTTAGGTTAGGTTAGGTTAGGTTAGGTTAGGTTAGGTTAGGTTAGGTTAGGTTAGGTTAGGTTAGGTTAGGTTAGGTTAGGTTAGGTTAGGTTAGGTTAGGTTAGGTTAGGTTAGGTTAGGTTAGGTTAGGTTAGGTTAGGTTAGGTTAGGTTAGGTTAGGTTAGGTTAGGTTAGGTTAGGTTAGGTTAGGTTAGGTTAGGTTAGGTTAGGTTAGGTTAGGTTAGGTTAGGTTAGGTTAGGTTAGGTTAGGTTAGGTTAGGTTAGGTTAGGTTAGGTTAGGTTAGGTTAGGTTAGGTTAGGTTAGGTTAGGTTAGGTTAGGTTAGGTTAGGTTAGGTTAGGTTAGGTTAGGTTAGGTTAGGTTAGGTTAGGTTAGGTTAGGTTAGGTTAGGTTAGGTTAGGTTAGGTTAGGTTAGGTTAGGTTAGGTTAGGTTAGGTTAGGTTAGGTTAGGTTAGGTTAGGTTAGGTTAGGTTAGGTTAGGTTAGGTTAGGTTAGGTTAGGTTAGGTTAGGTTAGGTTAGGTTAGGTTAGGTTAGGTTAGGTTAGGTTAGGTTAGGTTAGGTTAGGTTAGGTTAGGTTAGGTTAGGTTAGGTTAGGTTAGGTTAGGTTAGGTTAGGTTAGGTTAGGTTAGGTTAGGTTAGGTTAGGTTAGGTTAGGTTAGGTTAGGTTAGGTTAGGTTAGGTTAGGTTAGGTTAGGTTAGGTTAGGTTAGGTTAGGTTAGGTTAGGTTAGGTTAGGTTAGGTTAGGTTAGGTTAGGTTAGGTTAGGTTAGGTTAGGTTAGGTTAGGTTAGGTTAGGTTAGGTTAGGTTAGGTTAGGTTAGGTTAGGTTAGGTTAGGTTAGGTTAGGTTAGGTTAGGTTAGGTTAGGTTAGGTTAGGTTAGGTTAGGTTAGGTTAGGTTAGGTTAGGTTAGGTTAGGTTAGGTTAGGTTAGGTTAGGTTAGGTTAGGTTAGGTTAGGTTAGGTTAGGTTAGGTTAGGTTAGGTTAGGTTAGGTTAGGTTAGGTTAGGTTAGGTTAGGTTAGGTTAGGTTAGGTTAGGTTAGGTTAGGTTAGGTTAGGTTAGGTTAGGTTAGGTTAGGTTAG
Organism: Eurois occulta; assembly: GCA_950022335.1. Classification (NCBI taxonomy): domain Eukaryota; kingdom Metazoa; phylum Arthropoda; class Insecta; order Lepidoptera; family Noctuidae; genus Eurois; species Eurois occulta. The sequence continues at coordinate 6,653 of OX465486.1, read as the reverse complement.
GTTAGGTTAGGTTAGGTTAGGTTAGGTTAGGTTAGGTTAGGTTAGGTTAGGTTAGGTTAGGTTAGGTTAGGTTAGGTTAGGTTAGGTTAGGTTAGGTTAGGTTAGGTTAGGTTAGGTTAGGTTAGGTTAGGTTAGGTTAGGTTAGGTTAGGTTAGGTTAGGTTAGGTTAGGTTAGGTTAGGTTAGGTTAGGTTAGGTTAGGTTAGGTTAGGTTAGGTTAGGTTAGGTTAGGTTAGGTTAGGTTAGGTTAGGTTAGGTTAGGTTAGGTTAGGTTAGGTTAGGTTAGGTTAGGTTAGGTTAGGTTAGGTTAGGTTAGGTTAGGTTAGGTTAGGTTAGGTTAGGTTAGGTTAGGTTAGGTTAGGTTAGGTTAGGTTAGGTTAGGTTAGGTTAGGTTAGGTTAGGTTAGGTTAGGTTAGGTTAGGTTAGGTTAGGTTAGGTTAGGTTAGGTTAGGTTAGGTTAGGTTAGGTTAGGTTAGGTTAGGTTAGGTTAGGTTAGGTTAGGTTAGGTTAGGTTAGGTTAGGTTAGGTTAGGTTAGGTTAGGTTAGGTTAGGTTAGGTTAGGTTAGGTTAGGTTAGGTTAGGTTAGGTTAGGTTAGGTTAGGTTAGGTTAGGTTAGGTTAGGTTAGGTTAGGTTAGGTTAGGTTAGGTTAGGTTAGGTTAGGTTAGGTTAGGTTAGGTTAGGTTAGGTTAGGTTAGGTTAGGTTAGGTTAGGTTAGGTTAGGTTAGGTTAGGTTAGGTTAGGTTAGGTTAGGTTAGGTTAGGTTAGGTTAGGTTAGGTTAGGTTAGGTTAGGTTAGGTTAGGTTAGGTTAGGTTAGGTTAGGTTAGGTTAGGTTAGGTTAGGTTAGGTTAGGTTAGGTTAGGTTAGGTTAGGTTAGGTTAGGTTAGGTTAGGTTAGGTTAGGTTAGGTTAGGTTAGGTTAGGTTAGGTTAGGTTAGGTTAGGTTAGGTTAGGTTAGGTTAGGTTAGGTTAGGTTAGGTTAGGTTAGGTTAGGTTAGGTTAGGTTAGGTTAGGTTAGGTTAGGTTAGGTTAGGTTAGGTTAGGTTAGGTTAGGTTAGGTTAGGTTAGGTTAGGTTAGGTTAGGTTAGGTTAGGTTAGGTTAGGTTAGGTTAGGTTAGGTTAGGTTAGGTTAGGTTAGGTTAGGTTAGGTTAGGTTAGGTTAGGTTAGGTTAGGTTAGGTTAGGTTAGGTTAGGTTAGGTTAGGTTAGGTTAGGTTAGGTTAGGTTAGGTTAGGTTAGGTTAGGTTAGGTTAGGTTAGGTTAGGTTAGGTTAGGTTAGGTTAGGTTAGGTTAGGTTAGGTTAGGTTAGGTTAGGTTAGGTTAGGTTAGGTTAGGTTAGGTTAGGTTAGGTTAGGTTAGGTTAGGTTAGGTTAGGTTAGGTTAGGTTAGGTTAGGTTAGGTTAGGTTAGGTTAGGTTAGGTTAGGTTAGGTTAGGTTAGGTTAGGTTAGGTTAGGTTAGGTTAGGTTAGGTTAGGTTAGGTTAGGTTAGGTTAGGTTAGGTTAGGTTAGGTTAGGTTAGGTTAGGTTAGGTTAGGTTAGGTTAGGTTAGGTTAGGTTAGGTTAGGTTAGGTTAGGTTAGGTTAGGTTAGGTTAGGTTAGGTTAGGTTAGGTTAGGTTAGGTTAGGTTAGGTTAGGTTAGGTTAGGTTAGGTTAGGTTAGGTTAGGTTAGGTTAGGTTAGGTTAGGTTAGGTTAGGTTAGGTTAGGTTAGGTTAGGTTAGGTTAGGTTAGGTTAGGTTAGGTTAGGTTAGGTTAGGTTAGGTTAGGTTAGGTTAGGTTAGGTTAGGTTAGGTTAGGTTAGGTTAGGTTAGGTTAGGTTAGGTTAGGTTAGGTTAGGTTAGGTTAGGTTAGGTTAGGTTAGGTTAGGTTAGGTTAGGTTAGGTTAGGTTAGGTTAGGTTAGGTTAGGTTAGGTTAGGTTAGGTTAGGTTAGGTTAGGTTAGGTTAGGTTAGGTTAGGTTAGGTTAGGTTAGGTTAGGTTAGGTTAGGTTAGGTTAGGTTAGGTTAGGTTAGGTTAGGTTAGGTTAGGTTAGGTTAGGTTAGGTTAGGTTAGGTTAGGTTAGGTTAGGTTAGGTTAGGTTAGGTTAGGTTAGGTTAGGTTAGGTTAGGTTAGGTTAGGTTAGGTTAGGTTAGGTTAGGTTAGGTTAGGTTAGGTTAGGTTAGGTTAGGTTAGGTTAGGTTAGGTTAGGTTAGGTTAGGTTAGGTTAGGTTAGGTTAGGTTAGGTTAGGTTAGGTTAGGTTAGGTTAGGTTAGGTTAGGTTAGGTTAGGTTAGGTTAGGTTAGGTTAGGTTAGGTTAGGTTAGGTTAGGTTAGGTTAGGTTAGGTTAGGTTAGGTTAGGTTAGGTTAGGTTAGGTTAGGTTAGGTTAGGTTAGGTTAGGTTAGGTTAGGTTAGGTTAGGTTAGGTTAGGTTAGGTTAGGTTAGGTTAGGTTAGGTTAGGTTAGGTTAGGTTAGGTTAGGTTAGGTTAGGTTAGGTTAGGTTAGGTTAGGTTAGGTTAGGTTAGGTTAGGTTAGGTTAGGTTAGGTTAGGTTAGGTTAGGTTAGGTTAGGTTAGGTTAGGTTAGGTTAGGTTAGGTTAGGTTAGGTTAGGTTAGGTTAGGTTAGGTTAGGTTAGGTTAGGTTAGGTTAGGTTAGGTTAGGTTAGGTTAGGTTAGGTTAGGTTAGGTTAGGTTAGGTTAGGTTAGGTTAGGTTAGGTTAGGTTAGGTTAGGTTAGGTTAGGTTAGGTTAGGTTAGGTTAGGTTAGGTTAGGTTAGGTTAGGTTAGGTTAGGTTAGGTTAGGTTAGGTTAGGTTAGGTTAGGTTAGGTTAGGTTAGGTTAGGTTAGGTTAGGTTAGGTTAGGTTAGGTTAGGTTAGGTTAGGTTAGGTTAGGTTAGGTTAGGTTAGGTTAGGTTAGGTTAGGTTAGGTTAGGTTAGGTTAGGTTAGGTTAGGTTAGGTTAGGTTAGGTTAGGTTAGGTTAGGTTAGGTTAGGTTAGGTTAGGTTAGGTTAGGTTAGGTTAGGTTAGGTTAGGTTAGGTTAGGTTAGGTTAGGTTAGGTTAGGTTAGGTTAGGTTAGGTTAGGTTAGGTTAGGTTAGGTTAGGTTAGGTTAGGTTAGGTTAGGTTAGGTTAGGTTAGGTTAGGTTAGGTTAGGTTAGGTTAGGTTAGGTTAGGTTAGGTTAGGTTAGGTTAGGTTAGGTTAGGTTAGGTTAGGTTAGGTTAGGTTAGGTTAGGTTAGGTTAGGTTAGGTTAGGTTAGGTTAGGTTAGGTTAGGTTAGGTTAGGTTAGGTTAGGTTAGGTTAGGTTAGGTTAGGTTAGGTTAGGTTAGGTTAGGTTAGGTTAGGTTAGGTTAGGTTAGGTTAGGTTAGGTTAGGTTAGGTTAGGTTAGGTTAGGTTAGGTTAGGTTAGGTTAGGTTAGGTTAGGTTAGGTTAGGTTAGGTTAGGTTAGGTTAGGTTAGGTTAGGTTAGGTTAGGTTAGGTTAGGTTAGGTTAGGTTAGGTTAGGTTAGGTTAGGTTAGGTTAGGTTAGGTTAGGTTAGGTTAGGTTAGGTTAGGTTAGGTTAGGTTAGGTTAGGTTAGGTTAGGTTAGGTTAGGTTAGGTTAGGTTAGGTTAGGTTAGGTTAGGTTAGGTTAGGTTAGGTTAGGTTAGGTTAGGTTAGGTTAGGTTAGGTTAGGTTAGGTTAGGTTAGGTTAGGTTAGGTTAGGTTAGGTTAGGTTAGGTTAGGTTAGGTTAGGTTAGGTTAGGTTAGGTTAGGTTAGGTTAGGTTAGGTTAGGTTAGGTTAGGTTAGGTTAGGTTAGGTTAGGTTAGGTTAGGTTAGGTTAGGTTAGGTTAGGTTAGGTTAGGTTAGGTTAGGTTAGGTTAGGTTAGGTTAGGTTAGGTTAGGTTAGGTTAGGTTAGGTTAGGTTAGGTTAGGTTAGGTTAGGTTAGGTTAGGTTAGGTTAGGTTAGGTTAGGTTAGGTTAGGTTAGGTTAGGTTAGGTTAGGTTAGGTTAGGTTAGGTTAGGTTAGGTTAGGTTAGGTTAGGTTAGGTTAGGTTAGGTTAGGTTAGGTTAGGTTAGGTTAGGTTAGGTTAGGTTAGGTTAGGTTAGGTTAGGTTAGGTTAGGTTAGGTTAGGTTAGGTTAGGTTAGGTTAGGTTAGGTTAGGTTAGGTTAGGTTAGGTTAGGTTAGGTTAGGTTAGGTTAGGTT